>OZ023265.1:169751032-169763532 GCA_964006375.1 Tillus elongatus | reverse complement strand
AAGCACAATGTAACAGCCTTCGGTTTTTCATGTTCAGCCAACCAGCCAATTTTAATCTGTGACAAATTCTCCCAAATTTACTTAAACCGAAGGCAAATCTAAGGCAAGAGTTCTGAACACGTTGAATTGTGTCACTATCATTCTTGGTAATATATTCGTTATATATCACATCACAGTAAGTGAACTGAGACAAGACTAATGTCTCGCATAAATAGAGTTTCACTTTTAACGGAAACAAATGTCTATGAGAAACCAAAAGTCGCAGTTGACAATAACCTTTCTGTTTCAAAATATTGATGTTAGCGTGGAACCTTAGTCGACCGTCCAAATTGGTGCCAAGATTTTTTGTTTCCTCCAATATGGGAAGTAGAAAATTCCTCACATATATCTTAACATTGCCTGATAAACAACACACTTATTAAGATTAATTTTTAAGAAATGGCTTTCTGCCAACTCTACCAAACTGTTCAGATCTTGATTGATAAAAGCCACAGATTGCAAACAGTTTGAGTTATTGAAGGTTGTATAGAACTGTGAATCATCTGCATAAAAATGTGAATGACAATCTTGAATCGCAGATGTTAAGTTACTGATATATACGCAATACAAAAGTGGCCTTAGTACAGGACCCTGAGGCACTCCATATGTGACCTCCAATACACTGGACCTTGCGTTATCAATTTTGACACATTGCGACCTTTCGTGTAAATAAGTCTCAATCAATCTGACTGCCTCGAGTGATAAACCGATATAGTGGAGCACCGATAAAAGATCCCATGCCGTATGGTGTCAAATGCATTTGAGAAGTCTAGCAGCACCGAAGCACAACTCTTCCCATCATCACGTGCCCTGACAATATCGTATGTTATATGAAGAATAGTCGTGGGACAACTATGACCGCTTCGAAACACCGACTGTGTCTCAGGCAATATTCCACCAGCTACGATGAAGTCTCTCAACTGCTCTTCAACTACGTTTTCCAATATTTTAAACATCGTCGGTAGTATTCTTAATGGTCTCAAATCATTATAACTTGTGGGACAGGACACTTTCGGAAGCGGGAAAACATCGGCAGTTTTCCACAGAGACGGAAAGTATGAGGTTCTCAGTAAATGGAAAATTCAGTTTTATAAACTAAACCACCCTGGAAAAAGTTGTTTAGATTGTGTTTTGATTGTTATTAGTCAGAGCCTCGGTGGTTTAGTGGCAACAATGTGTGCCTCTGAACCGAAGGGTCCTGGGTTCGATCCCAAGGTTCTCCTTTCACTTTTTCACTACATACTGTAACATTAACATCAAGCGATTTTGTGGCATTGTATTTGAGCAAGTTGAATATCTGCACGTTCGGCCCTTCGGAGGGGGCGTAAAGCCGTCCGTACCTGCGATCTTGGGCACGTTAAAGATCCCTACCCTCCTTACAGAAAGGCAGAGTATCGGCAAAATTTCCAGGATAGTGATGTGAAACTGCTCCCTGGCGTCAGTGATTGGCTATAGTCGCGGAAATAGACCGACTTTAAAGAAACAAAAAAAGATTGTCACTAGTCATTGTTACAGCATACTGACGAGGTCTAATAAGAGTGAAACCGGTATATATTTTTAACGATAGTTACAATGCATCTGGGTTGACATCTTTGCATCATGTAAAAAAAGTTTGGACGCAGCAATGGCGTTATGGTAATGAATTTTCGTAAAAATTTTATATAATATATCTTTTTTTTAAGAAAGCTGGCATCAAATTTGGTTACCAATATAACCTATACTTATGAGAAACAATGTAGCATATTTCCTCAAAATCGAAAATAAACTTAAAATATTTCCGGAAACATTGGTTTCCTGGCCAACGAAACTAAGGTTAATAGCAAATTAAGCTATCGAAAGAAATATTTTAAAGAAAAATCGCTATCATAACGCACTTGCTGAATCACAAATTTATTTTCTCACAAACATGCATTATACTTCGATGGAAAATGCCAGAAAATGCAATAATATAAGGCGTGTTCGATTAAGAAAAATATATATCACCAGCGACTTGTGATTGTGAAAATAATTTTATAAGATGCAGCTCCAGACACAGTATAATTAACGCCAACAATTTTTTTCTCGTATCTTGTATAATAATGGATATATTGAGCTTTACCCAAGAAATGCGTCACCCTGTATAAATGAAAACAGATAACCACTGAAAAGAACCCGGATATGGGTTCTATGGAGCCAAGTTCGCGCTCATTTGAAGAAATCTTTTCAAAATTCAAAAGTCACTAAAATGATATCCAAGTCTATGTGTAAAATTGTGATGGCCAAAATTAAGAGAATGTAAGAATAAGAGCATGCCTATATTTTTATTGCACAAGAACCAGAATACTCAGTGAGTGGTGGACGTGCCGCCACCTAGTTGCGGAACCAAGTAGTATGCTGTCACGCCAACTCCAAATAACACAACGTGTTAAATAAATAGAGACTGGATACAGCTAACTAACAATTTAGAAAATTGTCAGCCCTGGCCCATCTCTACCCCAATATAGGGACAAAGTATGTAAGACTCGATGAATTTTCCCAACAATTACAACCGTAGACCGGTTTCGCTCTCATTAGAGCTCTTCAGTACGGCATACTAATTGTAGCAAAAATGAACCAAAAGTAATACGGCTATCGTATAGCCAGTCTCAAAATACTCAGTGAGTGGTGGACGTGCCGCCACCTAGTTGCGGAACCAAGTAGTATGCTGTCACGCCAGCTCCAAATAACACAAAGTGTTAAAAAAATAGAGACTGGATACAGCTAACTAACAATTTATAAAATTGTCAGCCCTGGCCCATTTCTACCCCAATATAGGGACAAAGTATGTAAGACTCGATGAATTTTCGCAACAATTAGAACCGTAGACCGGTTTCGCTCTCATTAGAGCTCTTCAGTACGGCATACTAATTGTAGCAAAAATGAACCAAAAGTAATACGGCTATCGTATAGCCAGTCTCAAAATACTCAGTGAGTGGTGGACGTGCCGCCACCTAGTTGCGGAACCAAGTACTATGTTGTCACGCCAACTCCAAATAACACAAAGTGTTAAAAAACAATAGAGACTGTATGCAACTAACTTACAATTTAGAAAATTGTCAGCCCTGGCCCATTTCTACCCCAATATAGGGACAAAGTATGTAAGACTCGATGCATTTTCGCAACAACTAGAACCGTAGACCGGTTTCGCTCTCATTAGAGCTCTTCAGTACGGCATACTAATTGTAGCAAAAATGCACCCATAGCCGTATTACTTTTGGTGCATTTTTGTTACAATTAGTATGCCGTACTGAAAAGCTCTAATGAGAGCGAAACCGGTCTACGGTTCTAATTGTTGCGAAAATGCATCGACTCTTACACAAGAATCAGAAAGTAGATCTGACATTTGTCAAAATAACTTGTCAGTTGAATATGACATGTACTGTTGCCATGGACTTTTATACTATTGTGTTACGCCTAAGAATCTTGTCTTTTTGGAGTGTGAAAGCTTATATTAATGTATTCATATTTATCTACCCTTTAGCCCGAAATATTGTTTTTTTTGTCTATAAAATTACATCAATTGTGTTTATTATACAAAAATATTTCATCATGTGTCGTCATTTGGCTTCCAGAGTAACCGAAATTTTTTGCATTAAATGTCTATAACGTTTTTTCCTTTCAACTTAGAAATCTAAATTTCGGCACATAGTTTAGCTTTAATGATATAAATCTGTGTACGAAAATTTAATACTATAGCTTTGTTATTTCTGTAAATATCGAAATTTTTCGAAAGAAAATAAAACATTTTCCTGGAAAAACTGGTCGGATTTTCTTGGCTATCAAACCTATCCTAGCCATTTGCAAAAGGAAGGTACCCACCAAATTCAATCAAAATCGATCCATTATTTTTTAAGTTATGGTTGTGACACAGGGCCTAGTTAGCACTCATTTGAAGACAGTTTTTCAAAATTCGAAAGTCGCGATTTCCTCAATAGTGATTTTTTTTCTAAGAAGATTCACTAATACATCATTGTGAGGCAGAAAATCTTAAATTTTAAGCAGTATTAGCGTCCTTGATGGTTAGCTGAGTTTTATTTTTATTATAATTAGGTCCTCAAATGTCCACACTTCGCACTGGGTCGTACGTTACAACTCTATAATCTGATATACGCCATTTGTATGCTAACCATAATCCTATAGGGCATAGTGAAAGAGGAACATTTTTATATGATTACTTTATATAATATGTATCACGCTCACCTGCATCCCATCAGAAAGAGGAACGGTTCTTGCTGAATACGGCGCATTGTAATTCAACCCTCAGTCGTTAGAACTTGTTTAGGGATTACTCTTATGTTGTAACTCCCAGTCTGAGTTTATTCTTTATTGTATAAGGGCTCCCTGCTAGTTTTCACGCTGCTTCTACAGCTTTTTAAAAGTTAATAAGCCTTTTTATGCACATGTTACCGTCGAGTAGTCAAAAACTGCAAATAAAGAAAGGAAATTACATGTTAAATTTGATGTTCTCACACGATTTTATTTTTGTTAGGAGTTCTACCATTTGAAAACTCTGTAGGGACGTTGTTATCATGTAAAGCAATTCCATTACTAAGAAGTATATAATAATAAGATCTAGTAATAACAGGTATGTATTTAAAAAAATATATATCTGGACGCAGCAAGTGCGTTATGGTAGCGAATTTTTATTAAAATATTTTTAATAGCAAATGTCTTTTTGATGAAAGCAGGCATCAAACTTGGTTGCCTATACAGTAGAAACAATGTACCATATTTCATCGAAATAAATTTATTGTTTGAGAATATATAAACATTTTTCAAACGTCTAGATGCAGCAAATGTGTTATGGAAGTGAATTTCCATAAAAATGTTTTTAATAGCAAATGCGAGCAGGCATCAATCTGATTACCGGTATAGCCTATGTGGTAGAAACAATGTACTATATTTTATCAAAGTTACTTATGGTTTGAAAATATACAAAAATTTTCCGAAAATAAACTTAAATGTTGGTTTTATAACCAACAAAGCTTACGTTAATAGCAAATTGAGTTATTGAAATTTGAAGGATTAAATGAAAATTCGGTAAATTTGCAAATTAGCTCCAGAACGCTTTTCAACGGTTTGTGGATCCAGGGGGGGGGGGGGGGGGGGGATGGTGGGTAGACAGGTTTCTAAAAACAGTTTTTCTAAAAGCGTTCGGGAGCTAAACTGCAAATTTACCGAAAATTCGCTACCAAAACGCACTTACTGCGCCCAGATTTTTTTCTTATAAACGCATCATATTTCGACAAAAAATGCAAAAATGGATTAACGAATTTGTTCTACGAAATTTAGCTAAAAAAAGAAATTATGCACCCCTACTCACTCCTGGTCCCGTAACTTCCTTGGGGGGTGTGAACAAGAAATTTTCTGAAAACAGTTTTTGGAAAAGCGTTCGGGAGCTAAACTGCAAATTTACCGAAAATTCGCTACCAAAACGCACTTACTGCGTCCAGTTTTTTTCTTACAAACGCATCATATTTTGATAAAAATGCAAAAATTCATTAACGAATTTGTTCTATAAAAATTAGCTAAAAAAAATTATACACCCCTATTCACTCTTGGTCCCGGAACTTCGTTAGGGAGTGTAAACAATAATTTTTTCTTGGGGTTTGTGGATCAAGGGGAGGGGGGGGGGGGTAGGCAGGTTTCTGAAAACAGTGTTTTAAAAAGCGTTCGGGAGCTAAACTGCAAATTTACCGAAAATTCGCTACCAAAACGCACTTACTGCGTCTAGATCTTTTTCTTACAAATGCATCATATTTCGATAAAAAATTCAAAAATGCAATAACGAATTTGTTCTACTAAAATTAGCTAAAAACAATTATACACCCTTACTCACTCCTGGTCCCGTAACTTACTTGGGGAGTGTAAACAAGAAATTTTTTGGGGGAATAGGGTTGCTGTGCGGGATAGGCAGGGTTTAAGGGAGATATGGCTTCAAGATGTGAAAAAGACAACTTTCAAGCCCGTTTTATTCGCATTTTCTGCTCATATTTCCTTTTTACTACCTACCCCGTCCAGCACCCCTATTCACTCCTGGTCCCGTAACTTCCTTGGAGGGTGTGAACAGGAAATTTTTCTTGGGTTTTGTGGATCTAGGGGGGGGGGTGTGGCTAGGCAGGTTTCTGAAAACAGTTTTTTGAAAAGCGTTCGGGAGCTAATCTGCAAATTTACCGAAAATTCGCTACCAAAACTCACTTACTGCGTCCAGATTTTATTCTTATAAACGCATCATATTTAGATAAAAAATGCAAAAATGCATTAACAAATTTGTTCTACGAAAATTAGCTAAAAAAAATTTTAGACCGTTAAACCATAAACTTCACTAAACTTACAAATAAATATCCAAAAAGGCACCAACTTAACTAAACTGACAGCCAAAGCATCAGAGAACGGGTTTATTTGAAATCAATATTCTGAAAATATTTTAGTAAAATGAAGGGCAATGACGGATGAATCTGAAACTTAAGGGTTTGCAGAACACACTTCTTGCAACATTTTCTTTTCACAATCGGTATTTGTTTCACATTCTTTGCCTAAACATTGCCAGTTTTGACGTTTAAAATTTCGAGTTTGACGTTTTGAGGAAAACTCCAAAATTTGTTTCTTCAACTGCCCATAACTTCGTTGTCTTTAATGCTGGAGACCTAAGTTTTGGTACAGAGTTCACTCTTTATAATACAAACACGCGTACCAAATTTGGTTGCCCTTACTTTGTTATTTACGGACATATGAATTTTTAAAGAAAGAATACAACATTTTCCGGGAAAACCTCTGCCGATTTACCTGGCTAACGAGCTTATCCAAGCTGCTTGCAAAAGGAAGGTACTCACCAAATTTTTTCAAGTTCGGTCCATTATTTTTTGAGTTATCGGTCGGATATATATATATATATATATATATATATATATATATATATATATATATATATATATATATATATATATATATATATATATATATATATATATATATAAACACAGATCTCCTCATTAGCAAATTAAAAAAAAAAATCGCTAAAAAAGGAGATAGAAACACATATTATTCCTAAATTTTTGCTATCAAAAAACTTTTGTAATTTGTTCTTCGATCTTTTCTCACAACAACGAGGTAATGATTCCTTCTATCATCATCATCAGAATGTAAAGGCAATGTCGCCTTGTTGCAAACATATCTCTCTGCCTGTAACCGCTCTTTTTCATTTCTTGTAGCTTTCGCAATTCATCAACCGGACCAGGTTTTGCCGAATTTTCTTCTTTTTCTTGCGCTTCCTTTATTCCCAAGTATATCTCAGTCATTCAAATAATGTTGTCAGGATGTTATTATGCCTCAAAATACGTGTAACCAATGTTGTCTTATAATTTCCTTCAGCAGGGAACGCTCGACTAAACATCAATCAGAAATTTAAAGAAGGCGCACACCACAAGAAAACGTATATTAGGTAGAGCAATAATAAGAAGAAAAACTTGCTGGAATGATGAATTGAAAAATGAAATGAAAGTTCTCAAAAACACACGATTTGTACGTTTCGAGCTGTCAATATTCAGTAGCGTAGCCACATTTAAGTAGCAAGGGGGAAGCCATTTTTCGTGTCGTTTATGCAGTGTGGGTGGTATATAACACATATATAATATTAGGTATATAACAAAATCTGTTCACAGGTTGGTTATAGTTCATAGAGGGAGCCAGCTGCGGTAGATTGAATGTGCTAAAAACCACAGAACTTTTTATACTTTAAGGAATCTCATCGGGTGTAAAGTTGGTATTTTACAACTTTTTTTACACAAAAAATTTATAATAATAATAATAATAATAAAATGTATTGACACCTGAGATATACATGTACATAAGGCAGGCCAGGTGTGTCCAACAACAATCTGTATATAACACACGATCCATCCCGCTTTCTGCTGATCCTACGTGTAAATCTATGGCTGGGAATTTATGGATAACTTCACGCAAACATAATAATAATAGGTATATAACACGGTAGAGTTGTAAAACCAACAAACACATACACAAAATGGATTTTACACAATACGTCATCAGTATATAGGGTGACTGGTAATTCACTGGTGATACATTTCTTCAAAGATTTGATGAGGCAGGATGGCAGGAGCAATTTGAACCTAACATGTCCGAAATTCAATTGTTTTTGAAATATGAGATTGTTACAATTTTCCCCCAAACAGTACATCTCAATGTCTTTGAAGGAATTTTTCAGGAAATCTGCTTTACTTTAATTTTTTCGACTGAAGAATTTGTCCAATATTATGTTTGAAATGCAAATATACCAAAAAGGCTTCGCTCATGCGAAAGCTTCAAAGGAAAACTTGCAAAAAAATATTTTTAAAATTATCTACGCTAATGTTTTGTCGGCTCTTGTTAGAAAATCATTCAGGTAACATGGGTACATTTTTTTTCAAAAACTTCTTTATTGCAATAGCTATCTAATGGGGTACAAAAATAATACAGCATACAATTGACAGTCTTAGAATAAATTAGCGGAAATGATGCAGGTAATACATTTTTATTTCAAGAAGAAACAGCCTGGACGCAGCAAGTGCGTTATGGTAGTGAATTTTCATAAAAATGTTTTAATAGCAAATATGTGTTTTTTAAGAAAGCAGGTACAAATTTGGCTTACCAGTATAACCTGTATAGGCGAAACAATGCACCATATTGCATCAAAATAACTTTATTGTTTGCAAATGTACACATATTTTCGGAAAATAAACTAAAAATGTTCCCGAAAAAACTGGTTTCCTGGTCCACGACCCTTATAGGTTAATAGCAAATTCACCTAGCAAAATGTGAAACATTTCATGAAAATTCGCTACAAAACGCGCTGGCTGCGTCCCGAATTTCTTTTCTTACAAACGTGCATTATATTTCGATAGAAAATCAAAAAATGCAATAATATAAGACGTGTTCGATTAAAAAAAGAAAATTTGTATCACCAATTACTTATGGGCCTGTGATTGTAGAAATATTTTTTAAGATGAAGCTTAAGACGCCCTGGAATTAACGTACAAATTTTTTTGCGTATCTTGTCTAATAACGGATATATTAAACTTTATTGATTTTTTACCAAAATTCCCTAAAAATTATATACTATTACCATAAACCCTATAGCTAAAACTAATGCCAAAGCATCAGATGAAGGGTCTATTTGAAATGAATTTTCTGGAAATATTTTAGTAAAATGAAGGACAATCACGGTTGAAGCTGAGACTTCAGGGTTTGTAAAATATGCTTCTTGCGACATTTTCTTTACATAACCCGTATTAGTTTCAGGTTCTTTGCTTAAATGTTGCCAATTTTGAAGTTTCAAATCGCAACTTTGAGGTCTGGAGGAAAACCCCAATTTTTTTTTAAATGCCTATAACTTTTTTGCCTTTGAACTTACAGATGTAAATTTTAGTGAATGGTTATATTTTTATATTATAAACACGAGTGCTAAACTTGGTTGCCCTTACTTTGCTATTACCGGAGTTATATTCGTTTTCCGAAAGAAAACACAACATTTTCCGGGAAAACCTGGGGGAGATTTTTAATTAACGAACTAACGAACTTATCCAAGCCACTTTTTCAAAGTGAAGGTACTCAGCACAGCAAATTTGGTCAAAATCGGTGCATTATCTTTTGAGTTATCGGTGTGATATACATACATATATATATATATATATATATATATATATATATATATATATATATATATATATATATATATATATATATATATATATATATATATATATATATATATATTGTTCCTAAACGTCAAACAGTTTGGGGTTGACATATCTGGGTGAGTTGAATAAAAAGCCTTTTTCTTTCCCAACGAATGTTTATTCCTTGTCCCGACGTGTTTCGACCTCTTAATCGGTTATCCTCAGGGGAATTTGTCCATTATTAAACAGGACTAAAAAACTATACAGCTGAATGTGCAGGGAACACGTTTCATCTGTTGCTGTAGGATGATGGATCCACTGGCGTCAGAGGTGTTACTAACACGAACAGAATCAACTTTTATTGAAAATAAGAACAAATTTTTGTTTTAACTTGCGAAATTAAGCATAAAAGACGTCTCCAGTGAAAACGCCCTCGAGCAGACCAAACGTGTGCGTTTTCACAGGAGACGTCTTTTAAGCTTAATTTCGCAAGTTGAAATAAAAATTCGTTCTTATTTTCAATAAAAGTAGCTTCTGTTCGTTTTAGTTACACCTCTGACGCTAGTGTATGCCACACGTATTGACGACGTGGAAGTAAAATAGTCTTTAAAGAAGTTAAAAGATATTTGTGTACTTCTGGCCTGCATACTTGACATTGAAATATCTATGGTCGGAATATTTTTTATAGATAAACGATGTGTCACAGGCACTCGATAAAAACCCGTTATCACTCTGCTGTTAGAATTTACAATTAATATCTTTCAGTGGCATGTGATAATGTCTTCTTGTAAGAAAAATAACGATATAGTTATAATCTGACTGACAGACTACTTGGTGCGTAACATAAAGAGCTCATTTAAATGCCATATTTATAACAAGTTTAAGATAAAATTAAGTGCGTATCTTAATAAAATTCAATTAACTAGAAAATTTAATTTTAATTAGTGAAATGCTTTATCTTAATTTGTGTTATACACATAAAATATTTTACATAAGGTAGTTGTACGGTTCAGAAAAAGGCTAAATGTATTGGCGCGAAATACTAAATGTTTAAATTAAACTGAAGTGCGTGCATTAGCATTACTAGTTTAGAAAGACTAGCCTAGTGGTTCTAATTACCCGTTGAATACTCTAGAAGGACCAAAAGAATTATTCTTTGTGGGTGCGGATTTATAATAAATACACGTGGTAAAACAATAACAATTTAATATACAGTTACAAATTGACATACAAAAATAAATGGGTGAGTTTCGATTCAATAATGATCAATACAATAAAAGGTAACTTACGATTGGAGATGGTTAGATGGCCGTAACCAGCACGCGGATGATGTCGCTGGTAGCTGTGGCGTCGTCCAAAGGGCCAAGGTGTTTCACGTCTCCAGGTGACAGATGTGGATTGCGGTGGGTTGATGCAGCGGTTGAAGAGATTTATAATCACGGGTCAGTCGCTCGTCGGAAGACTGGTTCTTTCCACAACGAGGCTCACGGACTTGTCCACGTGTCAAGGTGACAACCGGGGGTTTTGATGTCCTGACTACGGTCGCGGGTCAGGCGATCTTCCTATGATGCTCGCTGACCACTGGACGACGACGATGTTAACTTTGGTACAACCACATCATAATCAACTATTATGCTGTGTCTGACTACCTCTCACTGTTCAACCGGTCTTGCCACGATCTTACTGGACGTTGAATCACGAGGAAGCATTGAGTCTGGTGTCCTCTTGTAGCTGCTTCTCTCCGTAGTTGCCGCTTGATGACAGTTGTCGGGGCATGCGCCTCTGGTGGATGTTGTAGGTACTAAGGGAAGTTGCAGGCTAATAAAGGACAGTGTTGGATGTTAGGCTTGAGGATTCGACAATATTAGAACACGACAGTAGTCCTGTGGGTATTTAGTAATTCACTCCCTGAATTTAACCCGCAGAACGATCTGTAGGCTCAAAACACTTTTATATTTGTAGAAAGTTACATCAACTGTAAAAACTAAGTGGTTCGGTATTGGTATTGTGTTGGTGACAAAAATGAATCAATAACGGTACAAAATATCTTATACAAACCATCATCTATGTTAATCATGTATGCAGCAAATGAAAAACCCCAAAAATTTCAGGTAAATGTAATAAGTTAAGTTGTTGATGTGCCAAAAAAATATTTCGTGATGAACCAAAACCGTGAAACGTGCGAAAATGCAACCATAATAGGAAAATAGGTGCACATAGTTATGTGACGATGTTTTTGCTAATCATAGTAAAAAAGTGAACAAGAAGGAAAATGAAGAGGTGCCTGGATGAAGATCAGCTCAGGTCTCGATTTGGCTGAAGAGCAAGAAAAGCAACAGTAGCACGTAGAACAACAGGCGAAAGAAGGTTTAATGAAAATAGAAAAACCTTTATTGTTTTATACAATTAAGAGAACTGGATTGGATTGGAGAGATAGGCGTACAGCCGCAATCTGCACAAAATTAAAAGTACTATAATATATGTCAACATAAATGAATTTAAAACTAGCATAAGAAAAGCTGCATGAATATGTCAGATATGCTTAGAATGTGTTCAATGAAATTTGCATTGCTCCTCTCAGTTATGTTGAGCAAGCCCATTTATTCTTTTGCCTCTTCCAGCACACTATTATTTATCTTTCTATGTACGTGTCTGCGATTTTTTCCATGTCCACATCTTAAAAGCTTTTATTGTTTTTATGTATCACCTAATCAAAGTCAGGCTTTCTGCCATATACACGATAATATGTATGACTTGATTAACCTTTTC